>JASANE010005267.1:0-23234 GCA_030248225.1 Trileptium ribeirensis | reverse complement strand
ACGTGTTTCCTAATCCGATGGTTTGTCAAACAACTGGGATACCGACAAATTTGGCAGTTTACCAAAACCGACAAGATGTACGCTAAGAAAATCAACAGTATCCACCCCTACGATTCCCGCCAAATTGCCATTATACAAACGCAACGTTATACAATACGAAACAGAGGCATGGGTATGTTCTAAAGTGACGAAACTGGTGGAAACGTTGACGTATTATTTCTTTGCCGACGAGAACTTGAAGCGGAGAAAATCTAAGGCGGATGAAGCAGTAATAGACGAATGCCAAAGGATGAAAGACTTTAGACAATGCAGTGCTGGTACTCTGGTCGACAATGATGGATTCTGGTCAACACAAAATAAGCTTAACTGGTATTACCCTAGTGGCGGCGTTCATTGCTGCTACTGGAAGAAGTTTGTTGCTGTGAATTGTGTATTGTCGCCAGTGAAAGTGTACAAAAGACACGGCAATTCTGTTATGAGAAAAATAAAACGGCTGGTGATATGTCGCACTGTGAGTATCAGGCAGGTACTTGCGTATGCCAGGCGGGCAAGTTGTTTTGTGGCAGGCCAACAGGACGGAAATTTGGATACGTCCGGATCAAAATGGTATCCGGCGCTTTCACTGGCGAGCAATGGGTGTCTGACAAAAATGATTTGGCACTCACGTTTAGTCGAAATAAAATTACTGGATGTAATGGTGAACAATTGCAGACCACGGACCAAGGAATACCGTACAGAATTCTGGAAACGGGACAGTCAATGAAATTCAACGCACACGCTATTGTAGGTGAATTTCAAAACTTGTCACCACCTCCACTGAATCGTCAACGACGGTCAACGCCAGCGATAGGTGAAGCAGGAGTTGTTACGTCGGAATTGCTAGCTGCAAGCCTTCAAGCACTAGAAGTTCATACGTCGCGACGTTCACTTACGACCACACGATGGCAACAGTGTGTCACCAGGTAGCGCACCTCATACGACAAGCTGAGCTATTGCTGGTGGCAAATCCAACCTTAGCGATGCAAGCTTGGCTCAATCATTCCAATTTGATAGCCGCAGCTGCAGGAACCACTGTGGAGGTATGGCCATGCCACGAATTGGGCGATGCTCAATTTAGTTTTTTACCAATGAATGGAACCTGCACCAAAGATATACCTGTTCAATTTTTCTCCGCGACGCAAAATCGAACAGGTTATCTAGATACGGTGACAAACGTAATTACCAATTATTGTCCCGAGATTGACTGTAATTTGCGTCAAGAAATTCCATTCTCGAAGCGGAACGGTAATTTTCTGTATAAGACGAATGGTAATATCGAAAAAATAACCCGATACCAAAATCTACCTTCGTATTGGTCTGTTGCGAATCCTTACAAGGCTCAGGATATCATATTTCATCCTATTGTGATGTACAGCGTCGACGAAATGCGGTCACATATTTCTGCCAGCGATGTCTTCCGTGCATTTACGCGACAACAACAGATAATGGAAATGTTAGAATTGCCGCAAGAAGTAAGAAAGGATGATTCGACGACGACAGTAGCAGCAGCTCACATAGTCAATAACGGCCTATTCAGTTTCCTCTGGGGAATAAGTGTTGACGTGCGGCAAGTGTGGATATTCCTTTGTTGTTTGTATGTATCATCAACTGTTGTGTGGAAAATGATCCGTGCCCGGTTGGGAGCAGCAATAGGGAGAATGACCGCCTTACACCCAATTTGGCCATGGAAATCCGCAAACGATAGTTCTTCGCATGTAATTGGTGCTCCACATAGCCAGTTTATCGGGAGACAGGTTCAGCAGCCGCTCGACATAGTTATCCCAAATGTGCCAACTACGGAATTGCCCACAACCACCGAAGTAACAGGAAACCCAAATTGTACCCAGCCGGATAGCGAACATCCTGGGTTTCAACTAGAAACATTTCGACCCTTCAATTTAACGTGTTCGAGTGTCAATATTACCACTGACGGTACTGTCACAGTTGATTTAAACGGGAACAAAGTACAAGCGCTGCTGGATACCGGAGCACAGGTGTCGTTGATATCTAGCAAACTGTTGGCAGCGATTGTGGGAACGGGTCGCACTAGCTGTGAACCAAGCACACATGCGCCATTGCGGTCTGCATCTGGTCATTTCTTATCGGTCGAAGGTTCGATTTCAGCAACAATTACATTGGAAAGTTGCTCGTACATTGGAAAATTGCTCGTTTCTCAAGCCATTCCATATGACGTCATGCTTGGACGCGATTTTATGAAAGAAATTGGAAACATTACGCTTAATTACAGTACTGGAACTATGCGGATCCACAACGAAACCTTATATTTTAGCGAAGGCGTTGAAAACGAAGCCGAAAACTGCGTGGCTCTCCTTCACACTTTATCTGTACCGCCAATGTGTGAATTGATTACGACCGGCTTGCTGACAACAGCAAATAATGATGTCTGCATCGTTGAACCGCGAGTAAAATTTATTGATGAACATTCAATTGCACTCGCACCAGCTGTAGTGGATGCTGCCGGAGGCAACGTTCCAATACGTTTATTGAACCCGACAAGGATGCCGGTCTGTTTATACGCGGGCACACGAATCGCAACGGTTACCAAGTTGTCGACAGATCAAGTATCTGATATTGATGTTCAGAGATACGCTTCATGTGATTTGCTGAAACAAGTTAGCCTAATAACCGATACAACGAAACCGTGTAGCCAGAAGGCCGAACTGGATGAACTGGATTTAACAAGTTGCAATATGCCAGACGAACATAAAGATCGGTTGCGACGTTTGTTGTACGAATATTCAGACCTGTTTGCGAAAGGAGATGAGGAGCTTGGTACCGCAAAAGGGGTGTATCACCGTATCGACACCGGTACTGCGCAACCAATCAGACAAAGATCGTATAGAACACCGTTTTCGTTACGAGAAGTCGTTTCGGGAAAAGTCAAAGAAATGTTGAGGAATGGTATAATTGTACCATCAACAAGCGAATGGGCATCGCCTATAGTGCTAGTAAAGAAGAAGGATGGTAACTGGCGTTTCTGTGTTGATTACCGCAGGCTTAATACAGTCACGAGGAAAGACAGCTACCCAATGAAACGCATAGATGACGTTATGGGTTCACTCAACAACGCCAAACTGTTTTGAACTTTGGATATGAAAAGTGGCTATCATCAAATTCCTATGGATCCAGATAGCAAAACCAAAACTGATTTTATAACCTACGATGGCCTCTATCAATTTCGAAAACTTCTGTTCGGATTGTCGAACGCACCGGCCACTTTTCAAAGACTTATGGAAAGTGTGCTCGCTGGCTTGGACTGGAAAATCTGCTTAGTGTACCTTGATGATATACTGGTGATAGGGAGCACACCCCAAGAATTACTAGCACGATTGCGAATGGGTTTTGAGCGGTTAAGATTAGCTGATTTGAAGCTGACATTGAAGAAATGCGAATTCGGCAAAAGCAGTGTACCTTTCCTCGGCCATGTGCTGTCAAAGGATGGATTTTTTCCGGAGTGCGTCAAAGTAGACAAGGTAGTCAACTGGCCAACGCCAAAAACGGCGAAGGAAGTACAAGCTTTCTTGGGGTTGGCATCGTATTACAGACAATTTGGTTGGAACTTTGCCCGTATCGCGAGCCCGTTGCACGATTTGACAAGAAAGCTACTAAATTTATATGGTCAGACCAGTGTCAAAATCGTTCGATGAACTAAAACGTCGCCTAACGACTAAACCTATTTTAGCTTTCCCGGACTTCAATCAACAATTCGTGATTCAAACTGATGCGAGCGATAATTCAATTGGAGCAGTTCTCAGCCAAGTAGGTATGGAAGGACGTGAGCATCCGATATCGTACGCTAGTCGGGTATTGAACAAGTCGGAGCGACGCTATTCGGTTGTTGAGAGGGAAACATTAGCCGTCGTCTGGGCAATACGATGCTTTCGACCGTACATATACGGTCAATCGTTCGCTGTGGTAACCGACCATCAGCCACTGAAATGGTTGCTGACCGCCAAGGATCCACATGGTAGGCTTAGCCGGTGGAGTTTGCTACTGCAAGTGTACGATGTGACGATTATCCACCGTCCCGGCAAAGAAAATAGTAATGCGGACGCACTGTCGCGCAGGCCGCTGGATGTAGCGGAACCTATACTGGACGGTACATTTGAGAAGTGCAGCACATGTACGCAAATGCTACGTCAAAAGCAAGACGAACAAGGTGAATATAGGGGTACAGTAGCCACTATGGTCGCTCTTGAAGCGGTGAATGACGACAAAGTTGATGTGCGGAAACTGCAATCAGAAGACCAGATGGCGGTTGAGATAGAGCACAAAAGATTGAAGATCAAACTGAGGATTCCAGCTGGATTGTGAGTGACGGGATCCTGTATCGTGTAAGTTCAACACGTGGTAGACGGCAATTATATGTACCGGAATCGCTGCGGCAGCAAGTGCTAAACGCCTGCCACGATCACTTACTCGGTGGACATTTCGGAGTTCGGAAAACGCTACATAAAGTCACGCAACGATACTATTGGCCAACTGTATACAGTGACGTTAAGAAATGGTGTGCGCACTGCGAAGCATGCACTACACGCAAGAACCCCGTGCGTTGGGCCGTACCACCATTGCACCCAATCGAAAGTGTAGCGCCGTGGTATCAGATTGCAAGTGACATCCTTGGACCATTGCCAAAGACAAAAGCGAGCAACAAGTATGTAGTAGTGTTCATGGACTTCTACACGAAATGGGTGGAATGCTTTACGCTACCTGATATGAAAGCGGCAACCGTCGCTAAGGTGTTCGTAGAAGAGATCGTTTGCCGTTTTGGGGTGCCACACCTGTTCTTGTCAGATTGTGGAACAAACTACACATCGGAATTGATGAAAGAAACGTGCAGATTGTTAGGTGTACGTAAATTGTACACTACTGCTTACCATCCCGCTGGTGATGGAATGGTAGAACGATTTAACCGCACGTTGGAGGCCATGATCAGTCTACATGTTAACACGAATCAGGATAACTGGGACGAAATTTTGCCATATGCGTGTTTTGCTTACCGCAGTAGCATACATGAATCCACCAACGAAACACCGTACTTTTTAAATTTTGGTCGTGATCCCGTGCTGCCAATTGACGTGCTACTTCGCCGGTTGGAGAACGTTCCGACTGAAGACTATTGTTCGGAGCTATGCGACAATCTCAGACGAGCGTGGGATTTAGCTAAAGCGTCGATGCATGAAGCTAAAGCAAGACAAAAGAGACAACATGATAAAAGGGCGTGGAATTTGCCACTTCGTGAGGGGGACTGTGTATACCTATTTACGCCTGTTGTTAAAGGCAAAACGAAGAAGCTAGCACGTTTTTGGCGCGGACCGTATAGGATCATCGATATGTCGTCAGACGGAACTGGAGCAATCATAAGGCCAGTGGCCCGCACGACCAAGAGTGTTACACAACGCGTAAATGTTCGGCGACTCAAACTTGCTTACAGCCAAGGAGTTCTAGTCGGTAACGATTCGGTGGATAATAGCGAAGAAGTTGACAGCCAATGTTCCGAGGGGCAGGAAGGCGCAGTGGATGAACAAACGAGTCTGTCGAGTGGTTGTTGGTTTTTTTTGTTTGTGGTTTTGGGTTGTGTTTTGTGTTTTGTGTTTTTTTTTTGTGGGGTTGTGTTTTTTGTTTTTTTACGCAACACAGAATTACGGGGCAGACGCAAAAAACGTGGGTGAGGACATTGAACAGAGCGAAACAGACGAAATCCAAGAACTTCAGACACATAGGGTTCGCGCGGTAGGCAAATCACACATAGTAAAGGAGAATCGAGAAACTGAGCAGCGATATACCGATTATCGGAATAGGTCGGGCCAACCTTGTTATAATTTGAGGGTAAGACGGTGCTAGGGAAACTACAGCATCTAATGCAGTACACTTAGACAGTGTTGCGTGTATGAATTCACTGTATGCTATGCTTATTAGTTCAGTTAAGTTAACTATAAGTATCTGAGACACATAGTTTTCGATATCGCGTTTAAGATAAACCAGTAGTAGGTGGGTCAAAACGTAGGAACCTATATGCAAGCAATACTGCACCAGACCAATCCTATAACAACGTTCGAGCAAGTTGACAGAAGCCAATCCCCAAGCTGGATATTTCGTACCAAAATATCCGTTACAACTCGCGATCGAGGGTCGATAAATCGTAACAGGCATGAAATGAATTATTATTAATTACGTTAGTTTTTTTATTGCTTCAATGTGAGTACTTAATATCATATATAATCATGCAATGATATAACTTTATTTATTTTGTAAACAGGAAATTTAAATGTATATGTTGTACGTGAACGTTAATAAAAATATTGACTTTAAATTGCTGTGTCAATTGCAAAAGTACTCGCACGGGCCAACATGGATGAACTGGGAGACGAACCGCAGATAGAACTGATTGACGGTGATAGCAACGTCATAGAACCTCATTTTGCATTCTGCAAAATTGTTGGTGAAAAGATTGCGAATCGGCACGTTTGGTTCGACATAGAAGATACAAAACGCGATGAACGCACTACAGCCAGTCTACATTGTGTTCCTTACGAAGCTTGTAATATTACAATCAAATCGTCAAAAAGGCATCGACGCTGCAAAACATCGTTTACTTCCAGCACGGTAACTCCACCTGTCGGTGAACAAATTGTCGAGTTGCATGGTGTTGCATCAGTACGCAAATCTGATTTCAACGAGAGAGCGTATGCTTCTAAGTTCGAGAAATGGCAGCCGCAATTTGACTACAAATGGACCAATGATCAACTGATACCACCACGGCGGCCTCCTGAAACGAATCGTGCTGAATACGATCCGGTCTCTAATTTTCGAGTGCCGGGGCTGCAGCGTTTAAATAATTTTTGTAAGTCACCAGATGCCTTCGGCACGCGCGAGGCTGAAATTGAAGCGGCCACGACTGTCCGACCACCAAAAAGCACTGCTCTGGTAACTAGTAAAAATAGCTCAAAACTGGGGTGCAAGGAAGGATATCGCGGAAAAGGTCTTGTCAAAGTACCATTTGTGGTTCCATGTGAGGCACTGTCACCTGCGAAGTCGACAGTGAGCGATCCTCGCGTCGAAAAGCGATCATTGCTTATACCTCTTCCCCATTTTGCTAAAAGGGAAAAAACTACGAATAAACGCGATATCGCTGCGCACTTGACCGCACCAACAGACGACCGAAGTCGAGACACAATGTATGACTTGGAAGGGCCGACGACGGCACTTAGCAAGTCCTCGAAGGCTGCCGGGAATACGATTGCTTCTCCTTCGACAAGCCAGCATAAGCTTCCGGCTACACTTTCTTCACAATGTAATTTTATGTCCACGCGCCAAAATCTTATTGTTACAATAAATAAAACAACAGTCCCCTGTTCTAATGTCCGTATTGCTGCATCAACGCTACCTGACCTTAGTATTACGGTAAATAACAAGAACGAATCGGACAAAGAAGCAGTCAGGTTGTCCACACTTTTGAATCAGGCAATGACACAACCGAGTAATCTATCCAAACCGAAGCGAAAGAAGAAACGGGGCGCTGGGGCTGAGAAGAAGCACGCTCAAAGGTACTGGGGACAGGGGCCAGGAGTTTTTAATGGTTAATTGCAGTAACTTCGCTCGTCTCCAATATTAATGCAATGTTGCGCCGTGAATGCGCACTATAATCCTACAACTTAGTTATTATTCACTTTTCCTGCGTACTATACTAATGTTTGAAAAACAACATTCACAATCGTAAACATGGTTATCGTAGTTGCCGTGATAGACTTGGTGCCTCCGCGAAAGAATTGAAGCGTATATTATGTCAGCCCAATATATGTAACTCATATAGTCGCACGCGCAAACTCAGACACGCTACAGTTGTGGCTTTTCGATGTATTTGTTATGGAAATCAACAACATTAGCACATTCTTATTTTCAAATGAACAAACTTTCAGCTATAAATCAATCATGTCCATTGACCAGGTTTTTTGGTTGGATTTCGTATCGTATTACTACAGATCGCATGGTGGCCCATGCTGGAATAGAGGGGGACGACTGTAGCGAGCGAAGAAGACAGTATGTGTTGCAAAGTTTATATAATTATTGACTGTATATCATTATAACAATATTCTTAAGTTTCTGGATTTAAAAACTACATTGTTTTTTAAAATCGCATTTTTGACATTTTAGTTTCCGTGGCATTTCAGAGCACGATTTGTTTACAGTTACAGCGTATATAAATTGTAGTAACTTTATTCTTGTGTGCCAGAATTTCAGAGTTAGGTTGCTTGTAGCCTGTTGGTTGGTGTGCAATAAAACTATTGTTTAGTGTATCGTGGTTTCGTAGTTTTATTAAAAGAATCTGACGAGCGGACGGCAATTTTGTCGGCTGCAATATACTAAGCGCAATCACTGACAGCGGACGGCTCTTGCAGTCGGCTGCAAGTTATAGCAGGCTCACTCGGACTTCCCCGTTTGCATAGCGGACGGGTGTAAGTTTGCTAACAGGCGGCCTACCGTTTCGGACGCCAGCGTCTGCTACGCGGACAGTAGGCGTCTGCTGTTGACAAGGTGCCCGACTCCTTCGAGAACGAACACGAATATTTAACTCGCAACTAGGACCCAGGAACAGGCTACGTTACACTATATGGCCGGAGAGAAGAAAAAATTTTTTTAAGACTTTTCTTAAAAACTATAATTGTTTCAAAAATTACCGGGTTTTCGGTCTTTTGCTTAAGAAATTAAGAATCCGTGATTTCAAGACGTGCCAAATAAAGTCATCATGTTACCCTAACAGTGTTAAACTTGTATGATTGTCCTTATGAAATTTTGAACGAAACTAAACAAGCTCTGTTCGAAATCCTGACCTAAACACTGAACACAATGAGACGTAATATGTTTGTTTCGTATATACAACAGCACAACCAACGAAACTGGAACAATTACAATAGAATATTATCCCTTCATAACTCGAGAAAATATTCTTTAAAATATACTACCGGGTCTCCAAATTGTGGGAAGGCCTAGCATTTTTCGGTTCCACCTGGTTCAAAACAGGTGCCCCCCGGCAAAATTTTGGGCTCCCCAGTTCACCGAATCTTGGCAATTTTTTTTCGTTTCCAATCGGTCCAAAGTACATAAAATTTGATCAAAATTTGCATTAAATTTCCTTCCTGAAGCCAAAAATTTCGGAAAGTTTGTCAAAACTTGTTTCAAGATCGGTTTTCTCTCTATCAAAAGCGTTTTGGCAGTGTTTCTGATACAATTTTTAACCGTTTTTTCTTGGCAAAATGCCCCCTGGCAAAACCGGGCTCGGAACCAGAGGACCCCCGGTTCATGCCCCCTGGTACAATTTTTAGCGAATGGAGAACCCAGTATATACTATGTATTACAACTCAAACACACAACTATATAATTCTGTGTTAACAACGATAGCATACCAAATGAAGAGTTGGATACTTTCTGTTTTCAAATTACCCTATATTCATCAAAATATGCATCTAAAGCACCATTTTACACGTTACGTGTTTGCACGATAGTATAAATATGCCATGGAATATATAAATATACCTATAGCATATAGAACCAAATCTATTTGTCGGCTCTTTGAAATATCTCAAAAAATATTATACGACCACCAGAGATTCCTTTATAATTCAGAACGGTGTGAACAGATCACAAGAATGCACGCTCCACAAGAATCGAAAGAAAGATAAAATTTATATGCATTCAATGCAAGTACCGAAACTTGGTACGGAAATGCACGCAGATACTTGTCGTTATCTAATAATTCTGAAGCTTAAATAGCTCGAAATAATATATGTGTAATAACAAAACAAACATACTCGACTGACGAAGACAGTAGCAAATCGACGTAATCAATCACCAGAGTAAGATCTAATGCTCTCTCTAGTCTTTGCACTTGCAAAGATCTTGCTGCAGTTCCACCTTTACTATCAAGTCCATAATCAAACTGTTGCCCTTGCGACATATAGCGCGTTGACGGATTGTATACGAGGGCAACAACAGAAATATATATTTAACAATATTTTCTAATATCAGGGTAACAACAGAAATATATATTTAAAAATATTTTCTAGTATCGATAGCTTTTCATAGCGGTACTGTATTTGTGAATCTAGTTGCGTAACAACATCTGGTAGTTAATGTTGATACTTCTCCAACCGATGCAGTTAACGGTAAATCTTGATACAAATGTCTTCACTTTTACCAGAGACATACGCCGACTCATTGGCGACGAAGAAATCTTAATCCGGGATTTCGCTATTTGGGCGAACCCTAATTTAACATGACCCACTACCTGCGACTAGGGGGCGCCAAGACTCGGTGCCCCTAAATGGTATAACACAGATTTTCCAATTGGATCTAGTGGTAGGTGCTAAGCGACGAAAGGTTATGAAAATCATCCGACTAAAAAGACGGTGGGATGCGATTGGAAACATTACCTCACGCCTTTGGACGCGCAAACAGGTGCTAGCCAACTTAGTTATCCCCGTTCGACTTCATAGCAGTTATGAAGCCGCTATATTGGAAATTTCCAGTTATTCATGAAGGTCTACCACTGGCTTTTGCACACATGCGAAATATATTTTATTTCATTTCATAATCAGATAACAAGCAGTTGATCTCTTTGCAATCAAGCATGCACAAGGAGGCACACGACTTCCGTACAGATAATTTCATGGTCGAAGCTAATCCAGAACCGCTCACATACCGAGCAGAGGAACTTGCAAGCATAGTATATATATGAAAAGACATAGAGACTACCGGATGGCGATTCACGAAAAGGTGTTCTAAATGACGAGGCAACAAAAGGAACCTCCAAACCTCAGTTGAAACAGTCATTTAAACAGTTGACAGATATATAAATGTGGACTGTGAGACTATAGACATGAAGAGTTCAAACCGTTCCGCAGAGCACAGTAAGACTGGGACCATTGTGTTACCTTCGATGAAGCTATCATCGAGCCCGTCAAGAAAAAACAACCTCTGGAGCTTCTAAAAGAAGTCTTCCACAAACCCAGGTTGGCACTACCAATGCCGCAACTGCAGTATTGGACGTACGGATCAGCGCATGTTGAAACAAGTCATGGAGTACGTAGTAGTGTGGACGAATTCGATGACGGTGGCCATAAGAGAAGTGTTACTAGAAGGCGGAAAAGTAACCAGCAGTTGTAAAACTGAGCTAATCGCCGTAAGCACAGCCATGTCGATGGTCAAGGACAGACAAATTTGTGGTTAACTTGCAAAAAAGTAACATAATCATCTGCATACTCGACATAATCTATATAAAAACTGGCAAAGTGCCCATATAAACAGCACAAGAAGATCCTACGGAGGTCTGGAAGTGCATCATTGAAATCACCAGCGAAAAGAAGGCAAATCTAGTCCTTCAAAGGGTTCGAGGACACAGTAACATCGAAGAAAATGAGGCAGCAGATACCATAGCGAAAGCTGGATCAGCCAAACTTAAGCAGGATGTACTCCTGGACTTCGCATCGGTAAAGTTAGCAATTAATGCTCGATACAAGAAAAAATAGGCAGCAGAGCAAAAGCCGCATTACAGCTACTCCACCTACGTTCCAGCGGCTAAATAGAGGGGGCTGACCTGCGAGCAGCAGCGTATTCAATCCCAGTTCGGAGCAGGTGGCAAATCAATGTTGATAGGCAGCTAAAGGAACTTCGGCACCAGAAATGACCCTTGACATGATCCTGCTTACTGTCCTTTCTGTAGGAGCGCCGATGACTGTTGAACGCTTATACAATAACTGCTGCGAACTGACGTTTCATCGAAACCAGCTTCCAGATGAAAAAATCCCGATGAAGACTTTATTGGAGAATCCATATAATGCACATGAATTTCTATCTACAGCTGTGGTTATTCCCAGTCTCGTATGACCTCCATGATCACGATGTCAGAAGCAAAGAAGAAGAAACATAAGGGGAATATGAAGGGCGCGGATTATGATTCTGAGTTCGGCAACGTGGCAGCAGAGTCTGACTATTGTCAGTACGACATTTATGTTATAATGCAGATTTTTCATTTGGACCTAGCAGCAGAACGACGACAAGATCTCAAAACAGTCCTGAAAGCTTTACCTTGGGTGAGATTCAAACCACTACCTAATTCAGTGGGATTCGCAAAGCGCGCGCTCTACTGACTGAGCTATCCCTGCCCGAGTTTATAGCAACTATATATACAGTTGTTATATTCACCATCAACCGTCTTTAACAAAGACCTATTACTGGCTTTTCATATTTTATGTGATATATTATTCATACATACGCAATATATTTTCATTTCATAATCAGATAACCAACAATTGAGCTGTTTGTCGTTAAGTAGACACAAGGAGACTATGAGGGACCAAGGTTATTATTATGATTCTGGGTTCGGCATGGTAGCAGAAAAATCTGAGCTTTGCCAGTACGACATCCATGTTATGTTACAAATCTTCTTTTCATTTGAACCTAGCGGTAGGTAAAAGGCGACTCAATGATGTGAAAAGCAGCTCACTGAAAAATTGGGCAGGAGTAAGATTCCAACCGCTACCTCCTGCCTTTGGATCCACGAGTAGTAGGTCTGCCGACTGAGTTTCCATGCCAGAGACTTCATAGTAGTTATAAATGTAAGATAACCCTTAACGTAGGAACCCTGAAATCACGTAAAATCTTTTAAAATTCTAGTTATTTAATTTCAAGCTATTGCTTAGCTCGCTCCGTTTCAATTCTAACTCATAATATTTTTTTCATTTCCGCTAATTGCTTATTTGCATAAAATCTTTAATTTTAGTTTTGCTTTAATCATTGTAGTTGTTGAATATGCACAGTTTGGTGGCTTATGCTTAGTTATGTTGCTGAATTATACGACTATAATTTTGGGCGCGTCGCAGAGTTTATATGTAATGACAGGCGAATCAGCTTTTAGTTCTACAATTGTCGGAACTAGTTGATTACATTTTCATACGTTGATTTTAGGTTTTTACATACATTTCAATGTTAATAGGAAACGATTATTTTCAAAGTCAAAGTCAAAGTTTATTGAACATCAAGATTACGTGCATACAAATATACATGCCACAACGAAATAGTCGATAATAAATTTGAAGTGTGAATATGCAGCAACCCAAGAATATTCAATAAAAAGGTTAGAAATGGGGACGAGTCCTACTCTTACATCTAACCTAAGTAGAGATATCGATTCAAGTTGATGCCCTTTTCCAACTGATTCTTAAAAGTTCTTAAATACGCTCAACATACGACTGAGCTAGGTAAACAGTTCCATATATCAACATGCCGCAGAACAAAGTTATTTCTTGCTGTATTGGTGTGCCACTTACGTTTTACCAGTTTTTTACCGTTTCCTCGTGTACTGGTATTTTGCAAGAGCATGAAAAGGTTTTGACAAGCATTTACATCTCCGTTCCGACATTTAAAAACCATGCAGAGGTCAGCTCGCAGACGCCGCAACTCCAATGGTTCAAAGTTGTAAAGTCTTTGTAACTTATAGGAGCACCGTTGTTTCTATAATTTAGTCTTCGAGCAAAATATCTCTGTATGCGTTCAATTTTGTCTATCTTCATTAGGGATGTGGGTGACCAGACTGACGATGAATATTCCAAAAGGGGTCGAATATAGGATTTATAACAAAGTAGTAAGGCATGTGGGTCGCAGTTTATAAAACAACGAAATAGCATGTTAGTAATACGATACGCCTTGGAAATGATTGCATTTATATGAGATTTAAAGTTTAGATCGTAATTAACTATTACACCCAAATCTTTTACTTTATGCAAAGCGGGCAAGTCAATGCCATTTATACTATAGTGTACTTTTGGATTATTTTTACCAATATGCAAAGCTCTACACTTTGATGGTGATATGGCAAGCTGCCAATTGGAAGACCATTTCGACAGTAGGTTAAGTGCGTTTTCCATTGATATCTGAGAACAGTTATCGTTCTTATCAAAGATAAAATATATTTTAACATCATCGGCAAACACTTTAAATGAAACATTGCTTAAACAAGATGTTACATCATTAATATATAACAAAAATAAAATGGGGCCGAGAGCGAGATCTTGCGGTACACCAGATATCACATTTCGTGGTTGAGATAAGGTGTTGTCAAGTTTCACAAGCAAATGTCTGTTATTTAGAAATGCTTTTAACCATCTTAGTAGCGTCCCAGTAATACCAAAAGAAGGCAGCTTATGGATTAATTTAATATGAGATACAGTATCAAACGCTTTTGCAAACTCAATATATACTATATCCACATCCTTTTTAGAATCCAGAGCAAACGACCACTCATGTACAGTTTCCAACAGTTGAGTACAAGTGGATTTTTTGGACACAAAGCCATGTTGCTCAGGCGATATCAAGCTGTTTTCTTGCAAATATGATTTGAGAGAATCACATATTATGGTTTCCATTACTTTACAACAACAAGACAATAAAGAAATAGGACGATAGTTCAAAGGTTCACATGAGTCTCCTATTTTATATACTGGCACGACGTTAGATTGTAACCATGCTTTTGGTAAAACGCCCTGCACAAATGATTGTTCGAAAATGTGTGAAAGCGGTAGTGATATCGCATCATTTAGTTGTTTTAAGAGAAACTGACTAAAGCCATCAGGAGTAACGCTATGCTTAGGTTTGAGATTATGCAATGCCTTCCACACCACTTGCGGGCTAAAAGAAACCCATGAAATTTTGCTTTCGGTCACAGCATGAACATCACAAGTTACTGAGTCGTTATCAGGAACAAAAACAGAAGCAAAAGCTTCAGCCATAATTTCACAGCACGTGGAGTTATCGGCACAAAGAGTACCGTTAGGTGCTTTCAGAGCCATTACAGTACTTTTACGGTACAATTTGTTATTTACGTAGTTAAAAATTGAATTCCTATTAGAATTATTGATGACACGGTTTTCTTGGTATTTTTTGAATTTATCAATAACTTTCACGCATTTTTTGCTAAATAGTTTATATTCGTGAAAATTGTGTGTCTTTTTGGCAAAATACCAGTTTATTTTTATGATTTAACATTTTTCTAATGTGAGACTGGTACCTAAATTTGGGCTTTTTAACTTTCTTTGGAACAAAAGTTTCAATAACATCTACAATTACTGACCAAAATAAACACCATTTCTTTTCCACATTGAACAATGAAAAAAACATATAATCCCAATTATACTGAGACAGATGATCTGAAATAACAGAGTAATCAGCATTTCTATAGTCATAATATATATCAACACAAGACCTAGGTTCACCAGTCGCATTACCTACAATATAGAAATCAATAGATATGTGATCGGAAAACATATCGCCTTGTGAGACATTGCTAACATTCAACAATGAATTTGTTACGACTAAGTCGAGCGTGTTGGCTCCCCGCGTAGTAAACTGAACCAATTGAGTAAAACCTTTTTCCATAGCAAATTCTGCAAACATAGCAGCTTGGCCATAGCTAGGCCATGCTAGCGAGTTCCAGTTTATTTCAGGAAAGTTGAAGTCGCACAATAGAGTTATTGGGCAGTTCACTTGGCAAAGCTCGTTCATCTGATCAATTAGATCTGCTGTATATTCAAGAGTGCTATTAGGAGGTCTGTAAACACATATTAATGTATGCTTATTTGGTATATACAAATCTACGCATATAATCTCTAAATTTATGTTAGAACAATTAACAGGCAATGATTTCACAGAGTAATGAACAAAGATGCAACTCCTCCTCCACGGGATTTTGCCCTATCTTTGCGGAAGACTAAAAACTCTGGACAGTTAATCATTGAGTTTGTAAATTCGACATGTAACCATGTTTCACAGAAAGTAATAATTTTAAAGTTTCTACTGTTAAGAAGGCACTCCAATATTGTTACTTTATTTGCTAAGCTTCGCGCATTAGCTAGTTTGCAGGGTATCGGAGAAGCATTTGTACGCGTACGACTCGCCCCCATATATAGTTTTCCGAACTAGAATAATGGTTTAACTCCGCCATACAGCTGTTTACGTTAACTGTAATGTTTCTACCAACTCCTTCAAACGAATATTCTACCAGATACCTTTTACCACCAACGAGGTTTTTGTCATTCATAAAACATCCCTTATACACAAACAGTTTTCCGTTCAAAACGACATATTTGGTGCGATTTCGGGGATCATTATTGAGTTCGGAATTGAGACTCTGAGCCTTTTTGTACAATAGTGATAGACGAGTTCGCTCTTCCGTTGTCATTGAACGCCAGAGAAAAATTCCTTTCCACTGTTCGCTGCTTTTCAGATTGTGGGCTTCACCCATCACAGATTTCACCACGGTAGAGGAGTAGAGTCTCACTTTAAGCAGTCGAGGACTTAAATTTTTTGAATTAGAAACTGATTCAGGTCGCTCTCTTTTCGATTCAGTTGCCCCCATTCTGAAGACTGATTCCACAGCAGCACTCTGGTCCAAATACTGGACAATTTTAGTGGCTGTTTTGAGGTCGTGATCGTGCTCAATTTCTGTGAGTCCCTTAATAACCAGACATCGGCCATGTGGGTATCCCTCAGCTGTATTGATATTGGGACCGAAATTTGTTCTATCAGCAATGTTTCTTGCCACAATTTCTGCAAAAGACAGCGGTTGTGATTGCTCAATGGCGGAGGCATTGTCAGTTTGAGTTGCGGGATTTAAAGAGTGTTTAATCGCAGCAATTTATGACGTGATTTCATTCATTTGCGCTTGCATGGCGCTAAAACGAGCATTAATGGTGTCCGGTTCGGCAGCCACAGGGGTTGTCCGCCGTGAAATGTTTTCACAGCTGCTACAAACTACTTGCACAAAGGAATTTCCTTGTATATATTTCCTTATATTATTTCCTTGTATCACCGAGATTTGTGCGTTAAGACCAGTACATGAGTAGTGTATCCACCCATCGCAGCTATCACATGCGAAACAGTCGTCTCCACCCTCGCGTTGACATTCGCAGCAAAGGGTTGAGCCAACAGGCTTTGTTGTGATCGAAGTTGCAGATGTGTTGAGCTGCGCTGCAGGATTTTGGATAGAGGGACGTTAAGCAGTTGATTGTTTTGAACCCTGGGAGCCGTGCGTTCGTACTTGTTTTTCTTTTGAACCGTTTGTTGTGCCGGTTTGTTGAGGTTCCATTTTGCTGTAACGAACGGCCGATTTATTGGTGTTGTTAGCTTTAATTGTCGAAGTATGTATCTCCAGAGATTTAGCGACAGTAGCAATTTAACGTCCTTAGACAATAATTTGTTATATAATATGTCTGGTGTAACGCACCAGAAACGCATTCACCTTTAGTCTTCCTCCTAAAACTGAATGCAATTGGGTTAAAACCCAATTGATTTCAGATTTATGATCTCATACGATGACTCATACTTGATGTTTCATCGAATTGACTGGAAGTAATTTAGAGTTGCTGGGTTTAATTAGTCAAAGGCACGCCGGTTTATCTTTATACTGAAACGCACTCGGCTCATATAACCGCTGCTGAATGTTATCCGTTTATACACGCGGAATAGCATTTATATTGGCGTTCATAGTGTCAGACTCGAATTATTGCTCTTTCAACAAAAATTTATGTGAAATAACTACTGTTAAAAGCAAAACGATCTATTGCGAGTTTATTGCGGACGGCTGAACATCCAAGGCACAAGGGCGCATACGCTAATCATTCGGCTATAAAAACAAGTTGGCGACGAACACCAACTTGCGATAGCCACTATATCTATTGTATAAGGAGTGATCACGCAGCACAACCCCACAATAGACACATATACACATAGGGGTTATAAAATTGTGATGGTGTCTTGCCGCATGCTGATTTTTCTGCAATGGATACCCATGGCTGCCGAAGCGCTAGATCATTCACTGTAACATGCGGTTCGTTGCCGAAAACCAGGGCTCAGTGTGTTTTAATCGGCGTACTGTGTTATATGGTTCAGGATCCTTTCGATGCGCCAGCTTTACAAACTGTGACGTTAAAGTCAGTGTGCAATAGACTCGTAAGTGAGACGTTTACTTATACAAATATTAACAAAGTTTCACGAAATTAACTACGTCGGCATAGTTCCGTTATATATAATATTCTCAACTATTGTTTGATGGCAACACACCTCCCGATTAACAGATATGAACCGGCAATGATAAAAACTGAGCGACCCTTTAATAACACTCAAGTTGTCTTGCGTACACAGCCACTAGTGAACACTAGCTATAGTTCATTTAGTAGGTAATGCAGCAAGATCATAAATGAGAACAAGTATGAGATCAATAAGCTAAACCACAAAAATCAGTTATTAGTCAGTGCCTTATCAGTTCAAATTAAAAAATCCTGCTGCGGATGCGAAAATCAACGACGACGGTATAACCCAATTGAACAGAGGAAAATAAAATTACATTTCATTGCTAGTCAAATCTAATATGGGATTTAGCTTTGTTATTTTCAAAATAATATTTTAAAATTATAATGCATTATAATTACAATGATAGTATATTATAACAATAAATACATGTGTATATATGTGAGATATGATATTATGTATAATATAATTATGTATACTGTACACATTATATACTATATACACAAAACAATGAATTGTTTTAGAAAGTAATGTTATATTCATATAGCTATGTAATATTGTAATACAAATTTTTATAACTTAAAGTAGTATATATCTGTTTACCTCATGTGCGTGAAGTCCGCCGGCTTAGAGTAGGCGGTGCCGTGGTTAGCGTCCTCCATACCCACCGTAGGGCCGAGGGCCGAGCTGTAGAGAGCCCTGTCCATGCTGATCTGCGGTTATTGATTTACAGGTCCCCGTGCATTAAAAGATATCGTGCGTAGCACTTCGCAACATTGTGTACTGGCCCGGGCTGTAAGGGACCCGGCTTATGCTAATTTGCAGCTATCCACTTACAGCTTCCTATGGTCTAATGTATGACTATTCGTTGTGGGGCCGACAATTTACATCACCTAATATTTGTGCTGATATTCCGGTTTTATGCTTGCTTTATCGGCACACAACGCAAATTAGCTTTCAAAATCCTGTAACAAATAAATGTAATCCCGTTCTCGAGCTCTACCCTGTTCAATAGAGATTGTTGACAAAGATGATAGGCGTTCCTGTCTCTGAATACTGAGTAAGTAATTTTCAATCAGTTAAAGTTTACTAAAGTTTCGTTTGGCACTGGCAACCGACACCAAGATTGTGAGAAACAGTCGAAGAGCGATTGCCCGATTAGGATAGAGTTCGTCGGTTCCGTCTCGATAAATTATATGCAGCGTCTCTAATCGGTGCGAAAAAGTCCAGTGGAAAGGAAAATATCGGGAAATTTCACCGAACAACTGCCGTCCGTTGACGTCTTTTGTTATGTTTGAAAACTCGTCGCAAGAAAATGACCTCGCGCATTATACAACCAGGAGAAAACGGATTTCAGTTGCTCGAATTGATCGGCAATGGCTGCCCTGGCAGCATCAACAAATTGATAAAAAAATTCTGTCTCGAATTTTTCTTCTTCTGTTATATTTGCACCGTCATCAACCAGAATTGTATCTATTTCTGTCGTCTCCGTGTTGTTCTGAATACAGCAGGGACATTCATTCAGCTGTTGTTGTAGTTGTAGAGAGAACTGTCGAATATTCTGAGCGATAGCGTTGAAGAAATCTAGCCGATTATTCAATTTCTTTTAACTGGATTTCTGTTGTTGTCAATTCTGACAGCAATGCTTTACTTGCCTTGTTCACATCATTGAGAACATGGCTACCAACAACCAATGCAATAATGTAGCTCTATTCTGAGAGTCTTTATTACTGAAATAAATAGTAGTACGGCAATAAGGTAATGAATTGTTTGAATTGAAAAGGTGGATCTAAGAATCCAAATAATTAATTAATGTTAATGGTCGAACAACTTTATGAACTACAAGGTAGATCTGTCGATCCGGTCTAAGCTTTGTGTTAAGCTTAGCTCAACATAGTCCATAAAATTTATCGGAGCACCCCTGTGCTCTCAAAGAAAAAAATTTTAGGAGCAGCCCTCCGCTCTAAAGAAAATAATTTTTCGGAGTACCCCTGCGCTGTCAAGAAACAAAATTCATTAATGTTGGAAATCAGCGCTATGTCTTAGGTTGTAATAACTACTGCTTAGCTAGAACAGTGTTAGATAATAAGATGCCGTGTGGTAATTAGGCTAAGAAATAAATTAGATAATAAACAACACTTACCCTGACGTATCCGATCGCGACTGGTTCTGCGAACTAACTGCTGCAGCTAACTCTGCAGTCGATGGCAGCAACTGCCTCTGCGAACTAAAGCAGCAACTACCTCGCTAATCGAACAAAAGCTCAGCTTTTATCCTCTGAAATCCAGGTTAACTAGACCCAGGTAATCGTTCAACATTCTACATTTTTGTGCACCAACCACGCAAGAATAACGACGCCAGGCTAGCATTTTATAGCACCTTCAATAAATTGTACTTTTCACAGTTTGCTTCTAGACAAGACATATTCTTCAGAAAAAAATTGAAGACCTGCAGTTTTATAATTTTAAGCAAAACATCACAATAAACATATATAATATAAATTTGTCGCCCATGGCGGGCACCTTGTATCTCAAAAATTTTTAATAATATTCTAAGTGTATTGTAACATGTCAGTAAAATATTATTCCAGCCCTATTGAAAAACATAGCAAACCTACTATATGCAAAACCAAATCATACGTCAGAAGCATAGCTTGCGGACTAAGTAGGTTTGCGCGAAGAACTGTTTGTCCTCAATGCTAAAGTGTTTACAAATAAAGGCTGCAATACGTTCATAATAGCAAAGTCAAGCGTGTTTCTTCAGCCAGATAGTCGGTATAGTGGGTACATGTATTTATATTAGCAATGCTAGGGAACTTGTTAAACAGAGTATTTGAGAGACAGAAACGACACATAATGTCACTTCATATACATACTTAGGGTCCGCGAAACCAAGTCATACAATTAATCTCATGAGATTGTGAATATGCACAACTGTTAATGGTACTGCTAATAAGGATTTGAGTAGTAAACTATAAAAATACTGATTTCATCATAATTATTTTATGGAACCTAGAAACGAGTGGAACCGGTCTGAATGACCTTAACTGGGCAGATACTTTCATGTATAACAGATCAGACTAGTAAGTTGCAAAACAAAAATTGTAACTTCTTTACGTAGCAGTACAATGGCTTTATGCACAAACAAAATAATGTTTTGAAGGTTTCTCCAGGCACAATAGGTATACTAGACATGGTATAAAAACTATTTTAAATCACAACATAAAGCAATGCATTTATATTAGCAATGCATTTATATTAGCAATGTATTTATATTAGCAATGCTAGGGAAGTTGTTAAACAGAGTATTTGAGACACAAAAATGACACACAATTTCGCTTCATATACATACTTCCGGTCGGAGAAACCAAGTCATAAAACATAAAATATATACTTATAACATATCAGTCTAGTAAGTTGCAAAACAAAATTGTAACTTCTTACGTAGTAGCACAATGGCCTTTATACACAAACAAAATAATGTTTGGAAGGAATCTGCAGGCACAATAGGTACACTAGACATGGTATAAAAACTATTTTGAATCACAACATAAAGCAATGGCGTGCGTTCTTCAGAGCAGTTAGAAGAAAATAAAAAGATTTGTAAATCTAAATATACAAACCTCTTGCATAAATCGCTTTGGTACGGTATTAAAGAAAACACACGTAAATGGCTATCTGCATGTTATGGCTGGTTTACGTGAATTTGTGTGCGCCGTGACCTAGCTATGTCTCAACAGTCTCGTTTCGCTTGTTGGGACAATCAACAGTCACGGCTGACTATCTGTTTTGTCCGCATTTACTGAGCTAGTTGCGTTTTATAAGCCGGGCGTCACGACGGACTGGACTGGACAAATAGATGAGTTTCAGCGCACTACTGCCGCGCAAGGCAGCTGCCAAAATTTACATTTCGCGCATTGGTGACTGCTAAAATTGAATTTCCCGCGCTGGACAACTGCCAAAATTTGAATTTCCCGCGCTGGACCAGTGCCAAAATTTGAATTTCCCGCACTGTACAACTGCCAAAATATGAATTTACCGCGCTGGCAGATGCCAAAATTTGAATTTTTCGCGCTGCACATCTGCCAAAATTTGAATTTCCCGCGCTGGACAACTGCCAAAATTTTCATTTCCCGCGCTGGACAACCGCCAAAATTTGGATTTCCCGCGCAGCTGCCAAATTTAAATTTGCTGGACAGCTACCGCAAATTTTAAATTTCCCGTGCTGGACAACTGCCAAAATTTGAATTTCCCGCGCTGGACAACTGCCAAAATCTGAATTTCCCGCGCTGGACAACTGCAATAATTTGAATTTCCCGTGCTGGGCAACTGCCAAAATTTGAATTTCGCGCACTGGACAACTGCTAAAATTTGAATTTACCGCGCTTGACAGATGACAAAATTTGAATTTCCCGCGCTGCACAACGTCCAAAATTTGAATTTCCCGCGCTGGACAACTGCCAAAATTTGAATTTACCGCACTGGACAGCTGCCAAAATTTTTATTTCCCGCGCTGGACAACTGCCAAAATTTGAATTTCCCGCGCTGGACAACTGCCAAAATTTGAATTTCCCGCGCTGGACAACTGCCAAAATTTGAATTTCCCGCACTGGACAACTGCCAAAATTTGAATTTCCCGCGCTGGATAACTGCCAAAATTTTAATTTCCCGCGCTGTGTCAAAATTTAAATTTGCAGCGTTGGATATCTGTCAAAATTTGAATTTCCTGCGCTGGACAGCTGCCAAAATTTGAATTTACAGCGTTGCACAGCTGCCAAAATTTGAATTTCCCGCGCTGGACAACTACCAAAATTTAAATTTACAGCGTTGGACAGTTACTAAAATTTAAATTTACAGCGTTGGACAGCTGATAAAACTTGCCCCATAACATCATTTATACATTGAGATATATACAACCGACATGCTATACTGTGTTTCTGGGCTATTAAGGACATATTATATAGTCAGCGCTGACTGATAAAAAAATCCACACAGTGCCGGCAGACTGTCACATATGTCCGTCGTCCAAGCAACGTTGTTACGCGGACATGCGGACAGTGAGCGCCCACTATTAGTGTAACAGGCCCGTTCCGGCCC
>JASANE010005265.1:0-18592 GCA_030248225.1 Trileptium ribeirensis | reverse complement strand
CCGAGTTTTGGTCGAAATCTCAAGTATCCAAAATCAGGCCATAGGGGCCTCAAAATTCAATGGATAAAGGGCGATCGGATACAGGTGGAGCGTGGTCCGGACTATAACTTGTGCATTATTGTTCGTTGTTATAAAATAAACTTCATGTCATCATTATATTGTATTGATACGGTCACGTTCCACCAGCCCGAGGTGCGCGGGGTGATTTCGCACCCAAAATTGAATCAATATCTTATGGTTAGGGTATCCGATCGATCCCCGATATATTAAAACGTTGTGTCATTTATTTGTGTTGAAGTATGGGACGGATGCGTAGTCGGATCGGCTGGGGACAAGGGGGAGAGATTTCGCGTTTTATCACAATTCGGCTTAACACTTTCGTCGATTAGGTGCCTCAGGCTCAGTCCAAATGCGCATCCGTGGGCCGTAACGTATATATAGTTATCTGTCATCCGCTTATGTAATGTGTACCGTGTACGTGTCCGGGTGTCAGGATGGGTCGGGGTGGTGCGCTGGACCATCAGGACAAACATGCGTTTTGAGCTTTCTAATGTCTTGGGGACCTGGAAAGATCTATCCTGACACGCCGGGCAAGGAAAACTGTTATTTCATTAGTATTCTAATTCATGTATGTTTTAAGGGACGTTTTGAGTACGTGGGAAGAAGGATAAAATCGATCTAAAATGATTAAATTTTCATTTTCAAGGGGTATAGAAATTTTGGAATTTTGGGGGTTTTTACAGATTTTAAACAAAGAGGGGGGCATCAAACTATTATTAGGGCTTCATAAGGATTCAAAATTACTCATTCGGGTCAACTTACTCCCAACCCGTAAGTACTTAGGGACTCCCAACCCAATGTTTATAATCGCAAATTTTCGGGCCCTAAATCACTACATCTCAAACCAAAACTCCCCGATTTTTGGAGCCCTACACATCAATTGGGTCCTATACTAACTATATTATTGAAAACCGGGGCCATCCGCCCCAACGGGTCTGCGCAGGATTCCCATAACCCAATCGGGACCCAGAATTTCCCTATCGTGCACGCATTAATCTGCCTCTAACAGGCCTCCTAAGGGACTTACGCAGATTTTGGGGTGCTCATCAGTAGGCGACCAGCCAGGGCATGGATATGATCCCGCCCCCGGCCGCCTACTCCTCTCTGTTCCTGAAATACAAACAAAAAACCCTACAAACTCTAAGTTATATACAGCGCCTAAAGCGCTTTTATATTCTGTTGTTTTCCAACCTCCGCGCCGACCAGCGCGAGGTTTAGTTGTTTTCGGGGCATTTTGGCAAGTTTCGGCCACTGTACATTACGGCTTGTTATTGCTGGCGGCGCCTTGCTTTTGAGAATGCTACATAGCTCGGCGGACTGCAGTGTTGGTTACATTGATGTGGACGGTACATAGTTGTTTGTTGTGTGCCAGAGTTGCCTTCAGACGTACATATATATATAGAGAGAGAGGCTAGTGTCCACTGTGTTGTACGTCGCCTGATTTATTGTTTAAGCATATTTGTAAGCCGATTGTATACGTGTATGTCTATGGCGCATTTAAAACTTTTAAATTTTAAATTATATCTATATGCATAGCGTATTTCAAGCTCTTAAATTCTGCATTTTCGGACAGCAATAAGGGCCACAAGGGAACCCAAAAGAACACAAAAGGGGGGGCTAAACACAGTATAAAAGAGACTGCCCGATTCTCCGATCGGAGCCAGTCGAGACTTAGGATTTCAGAGTTGGCGGTTGTCGCCATTTAAGCTTACTATGTTTACTGTGTTTTCGTTTTCCTTGTTTTTGGATAAACCAGGGTTGGTTTCTCGCCGTACCTCTACGGTGGAGAGCCTTCCCTGGAGGGATTTAGGGCTTTTATAATCACGCAAGGGCCGCTCTTTGCGGACGCTGGAGCGTCGGAAGGATGCTTCGCGCGCCCGCAAAGATTGGACCCCGCCGAAATTCTCAAAATGCATCAAAATTGCTCGAAATTTGTCTCGTTCGCGTTTCGACTGGTTCCCCACTCCTCGGACATTCTTCCGTTCACGAGTCCGAGGGGTGATTGAAATTCTTGTTTTAGGGAAATTAGTACTGAGTAAAATTTATAGGCTGAGGCAAGTGAGGTTGTTTAAGGTGCTTCTCATGAACTACTCAGGTTGCGAAAATTTTTGTATTGCAAATAGGCCTGGTTAAAAGCGGCGTCGAAAAGTTCAGCCAAATTTGCCTGTGAAAATAGGGGTAACCCCGGGACGCGGCCGGTTGTGTCCTGTTTGTATAAAATCGAGCTACAGCGTCGAATCCCCATTCGTTCGCTGTGTTCCCATTACTTTGGTTAATTTGCGATGCACACGGCCGCGGACCCGCCCATGAAAATTTATGAGAGGCGCTTGCTGAGCAGGGAGCAAAACGGAGACTGGAGCTGGCAGTGGGCTCAATCGTATTACACTTTGGTGGGATGTGGTTTCTCTAACCGTGCAACTACGGGGAGAATCTACGTCGGCACCGACTCCCAGAGCTCTCTGGGAGTGAGTTGAAATTAGTCGGGTCTTTCGCTGGCCGCTCCAGTCGCCGTCGAAAGTTCCGTAAGGTTATTGGACCAAATCAACACGAGGTCGTCCTTGGAAAATTGTCGTGACACTCAGCTGTTCCAGATATCTCGTCGGGTTAGTCCAGTCAAAATTTTAGGACACCGCGATTTGAAAAAGGGCTTCGGTTCAAAAAGGGCTTAATCAGAAGTGGTTGGAGCATCGTTTCAGAGTAGGCCGCAAATTGTATCTCAGGGTATCCTGCAAGGTACCCGGCTTAAATTGTTTATAATTTGTATGTTGTAAAATAAGTGCCGTACGCCCCAATTGGGCGGTGTTTTAATGAGTGATTAATACAAAAAGGGGCTCAACAGTAAACGAGTTGAACCGTGTCCGATTTATTGAAGCAGTTCGGAGCTTTGCTTTGTTTTCTGACCTCGGCAGTGTTTTTATAAATAGCATGAGCATAGTTCTACAAGGATTTAGAGCCGAAGCAAGACTTACGTTATAGCGAGACAGTCACTCTCCTCCCTGCGCCCTGTAGAGCCAATTCGCTAACGCAAGTTCGCTTACTTCTCCGTTTTCTAGGCTCGAGCAAGCTCCCTTTGCAGCCCGCGTTATATCCGTATTTTGTTCTAATCGTCTGGAAAGCTCCCGCGGCGAATGCTCCCGTGGTAATTGTCGCCCTGAGTAACTCATCCCCAATAGGTAGCACTAGTGAGTATAAGAGAAACATTCCAGGTACTGGGGCCTCCGCCTCAGTGCCCCAATGCTATTATAGGTAGTTGTTATTGGTGATCAAATATCAGGAGTATACCCCGCCAAGGCAGCCTTTAGGGTTTACATGTGGTCATCCAGGCTACCGAGTCCGTCGTGCAATGTTTTAAGGTCAGAAACGTGACGAAGCGCATGGGGACGCACCAACGGGGAATTCCGCTAGAACCAGAGGACCCCGTTTAGGGGATTAAGTGGAATATGAGGGAAAGGCGAGTCAGCCTTATTACCTGTGAGCAGGCTTAGGGGTTGACTCTCCCTCGGGGGACCTCATACCATTAGACACGTGGGCCAATATAGGGGCCAGGCCGAACACCCTGGTTAACCCGCCGGCAGCCTGCTAAGCTAAGCGGTTCCCCTAGGCCGTCGCGTAGATCACCGGGGAGTCGTGGAAGCCGGGGTTGTCCGGGCACCACAACAGAGTAAACCGTGGTGCAGCTGGGATCCCTTAGGGCCAGAACTGGTTAGTACATATGTATTATATATTTTGTACTTGCATAATAAATGTTGTCGCTGAAATTTTAACTGGCAAAAACGATTGTGAAAATAGCGCGATTGAAGACTGGTTCTGCAAAGCTGTCGTCGTTGCAGATATCATTCCTACAGTTTTTTAAACGCAATTGATACAAACACACAGCGACTTCAACAGCGATTAGCTCCATAATATTTCAGAATCAGTCGAGAAAATGTTTATTGCAAATATTTTATATTTATGCATTACAGCGTATATATAGGTTGCGGACTAGCAATTTCAAGAATAGATGAAACGCATTTGAATCTTTAGGCAATGGCAATGTGAGGTATATAGAAATGCAAAACCATAAATGGAATAGCTGTAGGTATTTTAGCATTGGCGCCATGAGATTTTTTAGCGTTAATTTTGTGCATAACGTATATTCTACCTGTATATTAACGAAACGAATTTGAATCTTTAGGCAGTGGCAATGTGAGGTATATAGAAATGCAAAACCATAAATGGAATAGCTGTAGGTATTTTAGCATTGGCGCCGTGAGATTTTTTAGCGTAAATTTTGTGCATAACGTATATTCTACCTGTATATTAAAGAAACGAATTTGAATCTTTAGGCAGTGGCAATGTGAGGTATATAGAAATGCAAAACCATAAATGGAATAGCTGTAGGTATTTTAGCATTGGTGCCGTCAAATTTTTTTAGCGTAAGTTTTGTGCATAACGTATATTTTACCGAGGATGGCAAGTTAACATTGAACTAAACGAACTAAAATTTCTTCGAGGTAGCCGCCTGCTGGACGAATAATTTCAAGGACGTGCTTACATTGCGTCCGATTCAGAGCAATCGGTTCCGATCCTATGCGTTTTTCACACGTGTATACTGTATATAGTGTTCACATTGTATCCGATCTGATGTGACCGAGCATATACCAATTTCGTAATACCAATTCAATATTCAATTTCGGGGCGGCAAATAACAATCACGTACATATTCGAGAAAGGAACTCCTTATAATTTCAGCTAAAAATAGATTTCTCCAACTTAAATTGGAAATATATTTGACGTGCAGACCGTATAATAACCCAACTGCCCAATTTCTGCAATGGTTTTAACCAATTGCATTCCATGAGACATTTCCTGCTGGGTGCTTGCTTTAGGTTCAAGAGCAAACAAGAGTGCGTGCTCGTGCGTTAATCTAGAATATTTGTACTTAAGTATAGCCAATAATATACTGTAATGAATTCACTCGGCTCATTGAATTACTTGCGTGGTCTGTCGCCGGGCAAGTTCGGGTACTGAAGTCCGGCCTGCCGCCGTTATAAGACTAATGAAGCTCGCTTGCGAGCCAGAATTCGAGTGGTGAGAACAATCCCCCGAAGTCTGTTGTAGAAAGCCTACACACAGTACGCAGGTGCAGCATTATATAAACCGTGAGTGATGAGTGATAGTTACGCCGGCCTCATTTGATAGCCAACGTATGCAGTAGAGAAAACATCATACAACGAGTACAAAAACAATCAACTAACAATTTAATAATTCAATAAAACCCTAAATTGACCGTGAAAAGAACGTTAAAGAATTCAACCGACACTTGAGAAAAATCTCATTTTTCATACCAAGTATGAAGCAGAAGTGTTAAAAATATTTGCCACACAATATTTTTGACACTCGCAATCAGCTTGTTGGCCCAGAAAACCTCATATCCTACACTAAAACCAACAATAAGCACACATTTAGGTGCATTTCCCACGACTTTTTACCAAATATGAAATTTGGCGCCAACTATAAGCTTATAGACTCCAGATTGGATAGTAGTTAACTTGTTATATATCATTGGAAAGCCCTGGTAAAGGCCCATGGAATAGGCCTATTAGTTTACGGATACCTGGTGTATTTATTGAGAAACGTCGCAAAAATTGGAGGGAGTGCCAGAAAAATGGGGCAAAATGACATCATTTTGCCCCATAACTTTTCCCACAGCAAAAAATTCAAAAAGCGAGCTCCGTCAATATCGACCTTTGCGGTTCGAGTGAGCTATCTTGCATCAAAATCCGCCCAACCGTTATCGAGATTCAGGTGCGACAGACACACACAGACAGTACCTTCTCAACCCCTCCTCCAAAGCCAAAATTGAAAGTTCTCGTTCCACTCGAATTCAAATAATAATTATCACACGAACGTCAACACCACCAGCGGTGGAAACAACACAGCGCATCTACGTCAGCAAAAGATTTTACGTGAAAACCGATTACGACTTCAAGTGCCAACCTGCTCAGGAGCTGCATCATCCAATGTAGCAGTGCGTCCATTTCCGCGGGCGTATCTCCTAGTTCGTCGCTTCAAAGCGGATACATCGGCTCAATTCATCACTGATATGATGGTTTCAAATGGGATAATTCCGTTGCATGTCTTGTCTGTTGCCACTATATCAGCGGACGCAACATTTCATGTTCTCATTAGCAGATCACTGCTATTGTCTGTGACTGAATTATCGTTTTGTCTTTCCGGAGTCGAATACCGACAGTTCATATTTGATGGTATTGCACGAGCCCGCATCAGTCTTCCGCCACGTCCCCAACAACGATTAGCGGCTTTATCTACTGCCGGTGAAATTTCTCAGATTCGTTCATCAGTCCGTGCTGCTTCGCCGTGAAATTTTTCAGCAGAGAACCTTTTATCCTATGTTTGCCGAAGCCTACTGCTTGTAAAATTCTACTAGCACGAGTCATAATGAAACCCAGTCATCCTCTATTGTGGACACGGCTTGACTAGCTTATGACGCCGTAAATATCGGTCTGCTAAATGTTCGCTCAGTCAATTCTAAATCTGCTACTGTACGTCACGTAGTTAGTGATAGCCAATATGGAAATCCTCGCTTTTATCTGAGACGTGGTTGCGAACGCTCTCTTCTGTAGCCTTACAGGAAGTAACACCTAACGGCTATACCGCGGTTTCGAAGCCACGATACGGTGCCCGTGAGGTGGTCTTGCTGTTATGTTTCGCTAAAATGTTACATTTTTCTTCTACAACATCAACATATTCCATTACTCTAGCTTTGAACATTTGGCGGGAATTGCTTCCATTGAAGAAAATAGAATAGAATTGCGGTAATCTATAGACCCCTTAGACAGATATCACGCATTTCTGCCACGAATTTCAAGATTGTCTTGCTCATTTATCTATGAGTTCGCATGAGTAGCTCATTTTCGGTGATTTTAAAGTGCCTACGGCTAACAACGAGCTGCTAAATATCATTGAATTATTTTGCATTCATGCTAGAATCAGAACGTCAACGAACCAACTCACATTCATGGTAACATACTCGATTGGTTACTGAAACGATCTAACAGTAATCTTGTCATGTACTTACACGTAACCATATGCTCTGCCTCGGATCATCATTTGATTACTTTCCCTGTGCGTGGTGCAAAACGGGGACTCAGAAACATTTCAGTTCCGGCAATGGAAACAGCTGGATGCATTCTTGTTCGCAAAAGATGACATAACTACGTTCACGACTGCGGTGCCGCTGGATGGCAACGCTGCTACTGCAGATGTGATAACAAATGCTTTCTATGAAGCTATGCAAACAGCCACTGATCGCCATCCTCCCATAAGGAGTAAAGTAATTCACGAACGCATGGAATGTCTGTGGTTTGATACGGAATGTCGCAGGGCAAAATCTAATGTCCGTCGGCTCGAAAAATTTTGGTGCCGACTCACGAATCAAGCAAACCGTGGTAGGCACAACGAATAGCACAAATCTTTCTAAGAACCCTGCCAAAATAAACTAGATTAGTTTTGGTGTAAACGACTAGACAACATTGTGCACTCAAAAAATGGAAAGTAGCTCGATGGTTCAAAGTCATAGGAAACCTTAACTGCATCCCCGCAAGGCTGATGACATAGCTCGCTATTTCAGAGAAGATATCCAGCATACGGACCGCGTTTATTAGAAGCGACCATGATCAGCAAATTCTGAATAATATCAGAACTGGACAAGTTGAAATATTGCCTCTAAAACTGAAGAAAATGTACGTCATTTAATTACTGCAAAAAGCTCAAAACGCTGCCAAATTCACACTGTCCTTTAGCCGTCATAAATAAATGTGCTGACCATTTTTTCAATATTAACTTTTAATATCAATTGTTCGCTAACTCAACATGTTTTCCCAACGGGAGAAAAATTAGCCATAGAAACACTGATACTTAAGGCTCCAACTGCAGATCCAAATAACTTTGCTAACCTCCGACCAATTTCTAAATTATCATTTCTATCCAAGCTGGTAGAAACGGCCGTATTTAATGAACCCTATGCACAACAGGAAGCAAACCATCTAATTCCACTCCAGCAGTCGGCTTATCGCAATGGCTTCTCAACAGAGACAGCTCTTCTACAAATATGCTCCGACATACGAGACAATATGGCTAGCAAAAAAGCGAGATGGCTGGTATCGTTGGACATCTCTGCTACTTTCAACCTGATTGATGATAAGCTTTTACGCAGTCGTTTGTGCAGCATTGGCGTATTAAACACATTGATCGAATGGTTTAAATCATACCTAAATGATCGATCCTGTTGCTTTTGACAAAATTAGTGATTAAACGTCCTAGTTGGTCACAGCCACATGTGGTATTTCACAAGGAAGCGTTCTTGGCCCCTATTGTTTGAAATCTATATCACATCTGTAATTGAAACTATAACATATGCTGGTTTCAAAGCACACGCTTACGCCGATGACATACAGTTTTACTAACACTTTGACGGCAGCAGCATAACGGAAACTATTCGTTCAGCTGAGCTTGTAATGATTGCTCTTATGCAATGGTTTGCGGACAAGTAGCGGCTAAATTATGCCAATCTTAAGTTAATCTTCTTCTGCCGCGGTACATATACTGTGAACATTGTAGCGGCTGATCCAATTATAAAACCTTCAGCTCAGTTAAAATACTGGGTGTAACACTAGATTCGCAAATGAAATTTAATCAGCATATAATAAACTTATAGCGAACAAGTATCCGGAAACTTAGTAAAATATGGCGGTTACGTCGTAGACTAAATGACTATACTACTCACATGATTATGCTAGCATTTGTTGTGTCTCGCTTGGATTATGGTAACTCATTCTACTGCCACCTGCTGAACACACGACTTCGCCAGCTTGAGATGCTGCTACACAACTCCCCGAGATTTGTCTCTGAGAGCGGAATCCGAGAGCATATCACTTCAGTATTATAAGCCCTCCACTGGTTATCCTTGGAAAAGCGCACACTGTATAAAGTATTAACACTATCATTTTCAATACTCTCTGTTTTGAAACGCTGCCACTGCTTAGAGGCATGCTGCAGCTGTCATTTGTATCCCGACTAGCTGCTAGCCAAATCCCGTGTATTGATGTTTGTCGGAGCAAGACTTTTCGATCTATAGGTAAAATAGAGTGGAATCTTCTTCCCAATAACCAAAGGGATCTGAATCTAACACGACTATAATTCAGGAGCAGACTGAAAACCTATTTATTTTAAACATTGATAGTATATATAAAACGCACCTGTGTAACCTTTAATTAATGAAATAGGATTTATATAAGTGTTTACTATTATTATTTATACATACACGCTCATACATTTAGGTTATAGGTGTACAAGGCCCGTCGGCTTAAGGGTAGATCTCCCACCTCTCGAGGACCTCCTTCGTTTTTGCCTGTAATTGTACCCTAGTTTTACTAAATATAGGGGTGCCGGGTGTGCAGCGTTCATGGGGTTAATATGGCTTGAGGCGGGTTCGACCTACCCGCGCCATCGACACCTATGATTTAGGTAGTCAAAATCCGTCAAACATGATGCTATTATTAGCCGAAACCCACTGATATGAGCATTATTACAAACAACCTTTACATTTCACGAGTATGATTTATACGGTAGAAATGGTATCACTATTTCTTCCAAGCATCGACTAAATTTGTAATCTTAGCGTAAGCATAGCTTGCTTCCTCCACTGCATCAGAACCATTTGCCCGATGATAAATTTAAATTAAATAGGCCCGGTACCGAATAGACCCATGAGATTTGCATTGAACATATAAAAGCAGTAATCTAGTCTCACACAGGCCAGGCACACATGCCCACAGGTGGATATGGGCCGGGATTGGTTACCCATAACGTCATCCTCCTCCAAAAACCAAAAACCTAGGGGTTACGACCCTTGGTGTTTATGCACCACTATCCCTCTCCCCGTACCGGTCTGTTTATGCGGGATTCACGTTATAATGTCCCCAACAGTTGGAACTTTTGTCCCCCTGTAGTGTAGACTATACCGTAAAGACGGTGACAGCGACACCCACACCATATAACAAAATATGAGGGTGTCGGGCACCCCTAGATACCTCATTTTGGCAATATAGCATTTCGGTGTTTTGTGCTTGCCAATGCGGTGTTTCTAGGGTATCCTGTAGGCCCTATGTACAATGACCCCACGGGGTGGCAGAAACCCTCATCAAAACGAAAAAGCAACGACGGTTCATTGACACCGTCTGAAATAAGCCAAACTATTAACTAGCTGTGTTTGAAATTTATTTGAAACTTTATTTAAAAACACAGGGGTGTCTAAGACACCCTGTAGTCTAGGGTGTGCCTGCCACTGTGTGGGGTACATAAGTTCCAAGTGGTGGGGACATTATAACGTGAATCCCGCATTACCTGCTCGGATTGAACCCGCCAGCATGTATGCCGTGTTTGCCACAACGGGTCATAAACTAAATAGCTCGAGAGTTGTATAGTAGACTTAAATTACATACTTTATTATCTTAATGCACTTCCAGCATGACTTCGACGGCAAGCAGTTTGACAACAGTTAGTAAGTCTGCACAATACTAAAATTGAAGTTCTTTCACTATTAATTCGAACCAAATAATCATACGTACTGCTCCTGACGATATAGCCACCGTGTAATTTTCACATAACCCTGCCCCTTGGAAATATTCAAGTGCCGCTGCACTGTGTCGTTGCGAATTCTGTGTGACAACATTGTAATTAAGGCATTAACAATGAACAGCGGGATTCAATTTCGCATAAAACTATGTTTCCAGCTATTTTTCGCCGAACAGTAAAGCTTTGACTTTTTTCCGTTTTTTCCGGAAAAAACCGTTCTTTCTGGTCCGACTTGTTTTTCCGAGAAAAACGAACCCTGATACCAGTATATTGGAGTTCGGTTGTAGCATCTTGTGGCATAGCAAACATGGCTATATTAAGGTGGAATAACGATTTGAAGACATAACTGCAAGTCTGTATGCATTGTGGGCTTTAAAGGAATGTTTTAGGTTTCAGGCTGATCCAGAAATATTTATATGCTAAAAGTCAAATTTCAATTTCCATCAAAGTCATTGGTTGACCAAGTACTATCGTAGTACCAATTAATACAATGCTATAATATTCCAGAAGGAATATGTTTACCGTTGAATCGCTTTTACGATATTCGAACCTCAAATCAAATTTGAGTTACATCGGTTTTCATTTAACTTTTCTGCGAAATGACGTCGTTTCGCATATATTTTCCATAAATACCCAAGCTCGTTTGGCACTGTAACCTAGCTTTTATATGTGTATACTACTGACGGCCCAAGTCAAGCTGAAGAGCGTAACGCTACTTTTCGGAGGCCGGTAGCACCTCGCTTTAAGCTTAGTGATAATCTAAGGACCGTATAAAGGTCGAAGCTTAGGCATACCAGCCAGCTAAGCTAAGCCATATACCAAAGCTTAGCTTAGGCATATATAGAACGGCATACCAGCATATGACGTCATGCCACGCAGCTTGAATTTGGCCAATTGCTTGATCACAGAGGATAACATACTGCCAATGCCGCCAACAACGAAGCTTGGTTAATGCTTGCTTCATTCAGTTATGTTTAGAGCCCTTTTCCCATGACCCACATTGACTGATGATCATTTAATGCTATATGAAAATCACTGACGCACAATAAAACCGGAATGACGCACATTAAAACCGTCTGACGCACTTTGCGCCCCCCCGCCTTATATGCATCAGTTTGGGGGTTCCAAGGTATGAAGGCGCATTGTGTAATATTGCCACAACCCACGACAGCAGAATTTATCCGACTAGTGGACAAACGATGGGGCTAGGCTCAGCATAGATCAGTGAAGTATTTAACAAATTACGATTGTCCAAATAAGACTCAACCGAAAATTCAAAATTCCTTACATTTAAGTGACGCATATTTGGTCCCTCTCCTATATACACCATAAACAAAAAATGTAGTAGCTAAAGGTGTGTCGTATACCTTCAGAAATTTATTTATAATATCGGTGTCACCCTGACTATGTTGTCCCATACAGTATTGTCGCGACTACAGGGCAAAAAATTTTCAAACAGTGGTAACATTATAACGCCAACTCCGCATAAAGTTTGGCCTTGCTGTAAAACAACCAATGACACGTTCCTGTATAATGTTGACAAAACAATGGATAACACTATAAGCGACCAGTTTTAACTGGACAAACTTCAGAAAAATACTTGTAACAATAGATTTAGATATAAATAATTATAACAAAACGGAAGTTTAGACGGTAAAATTTCATGAGTGTGACATGACCTAATATGACAATAGCCACTATTATCAGTTTACGCAATATCTAGCAACTGCTTGACAATTTCACAGAAAGAGAAAGATCTCGGCATTATCATGTGTGACACTTTAAAGTTCTCGGAGCATTGTTCCATGGCAGCCGCCAAACCCCATAGAGTTATTTTTGTGATTCGTCGCACCATTCAGCTGAAACAGAATGATGTGTTGCTGAAATTCAGTTTTTGAGACTTTGTTAATTTTATTTTTAAATTTATGTAGACAGGTACTAAAAATGAGATTTAGTTGTCGCATTTTATTCCGCTTGCAAGAATTGATAAGATATATTTTTTCAATGCGCAGTGTTAAATTTATAAATTTTTAAATATGTTGCTGTGTCGCCGTTCTGTCAGCTGCAGGTTTTTGCGGTTCACTTCATAGGTTACAAATTTTTACACTATGAGCTTATATTAGTTGTTATGTTCATTGTGTTTTGTGCGATATGTATTTACACAGAATTGTTTTATAATAGTACCTTTCGACCTCAACAGGTACAGTCGGCATTTGATCGTTCGTTGGTGATGTGTAGTCTGTGAGAAATTCCATTCTGGCTGTACGTTGATTGAGGAAGATTCAGCCTTGCGGATTGCAAGGCCAGATGTTCATGAAAGACAAATATAACAATGGATTAGTAAGGTAGTTGACCAGACGAATACAGCCGCTGCTTGAACGACGCCAGGGACGGTGCCGATACTACTTCTACTAGAAGGTCATTCCACGCTCGAACAACTCGGTGGGAGAAGACGTTTTTACGAATGTCCAGCCTTGCAATATCAACTGTTTGCAGTTTGAAGCCATGTCGTCGAGTGCGTGGACATCCTGCAGCGAAAAATTTTGAAATATCGAGGTCGATAGCACCATTCATCATTTTATAAACTAATATGAGGTCGCTCCGCAAACGACGTGTTGACAAAGACTGGAGTCCCAGATACCGAAATCGGTCATAGTAACTTAAATGACGAATCCGAGGAAGAAGTTTAGTAGCATGACGTTTAACACTTTCTATTATGTCGATGTCGCGAGCATAATATGGATACCATGCAGATACAGCATATTCGACGTGCGGCCGAATCGGAGATCGATACAGATCTAGAAAGATTTTCTTAGTCCAGTGCTGTGTAGCAAAGCTAGTCCTAATAACTTTCACCCAAAACTCGTACGATGTGTAATGTAACACTCAGGACCTAGAACTCAGCTCACCACACAAGCTTAGTATGAACCTCCTAGAAATATCAAAGACACAGGACTTTCTGAGCAAAATTAGTCACGGCTAATGCGGCGTTCACGTTATAATGTCCCCGCTGTTTGGAACTTTTGTCCCCCTGTATTTGCGACCCTACCCTATAGACAGTCAGAATGACACCCATACTGTAAATCAATCGCCGAGGGTGTACCACACACCCCAGCTACTGCATTTTTTCTTGACAGTATCGTACACACCCTTAGCTACCGATTTGGCGCGAATTAACTATAACGGACACCGTCTGTAGCTAATGCGGTTTATAAGTAAACTGTCCTGTGTAGTTTTTTCTAAATTTACGATATTTGTATCTAGCCCATATGAACATTGCTCAAATAATTCCGAACACTGTCAATAAAACTGCCAGAAAACACGGTGTTCCTGACAGTGTGGAGAAGTTGTAATACGAGTAACTAGCTACCTTCGAAAAAATTTATTAAAAACGTGGGAGTGTCTAAGATACCCTGTTGTCAACAGTGTGCTTGACACTGTGTGGTGTACATAGGTTTCAAACGTTGGGTACATTATAACGTAAACCCCGCATAAGTTAACTAATTCAATCTTAAACACAGAAAGGTAGGACACACACGCACTAAAACCTCTCTTATTATTGCCCAAGGTTATTACCATTGTCGAAAATAAAACAACAACTGAAACGGTGAGAGCGACCGCAAGGTCTGACAGTACTACAGGGCAACCATAGTTAAAATTCTCACAAGTTAAGGAAGGGGATAAGCGTCCTCCCAACAAAATCTACCTTGTAATATAGGAAAAGAATGATCGTCCTTCCTCACACAACAGATTAATGCTAATGTAAAATAATCGAAGAGCTACTTACCAGCTGCGGTTTCTTCGGAGATTAACTCGCCGACTGAGCTATGCAACTCGGTCCTGCCACCCGAGAGCCTTCTCAGATCTAGATTTCACCAGACCTACAAATTCTAGGAAGACCACACACCTAACAAAATTTTAAAGTGCTGCCTCGATGGTATGTGGCTTTAAAATGATTTTTTAACTTTTAACTTCAGCAAACATTGCACAAATATTAAATCTACCTATAAATAAATTTATGTCTTGCTTATATAAACCTCGTTGGACTTTATTGAAATTTATTCGTTGCTCAGCATTGTTCTGAGGCATAATTTCAACAAAAAACAACAAACGTAAAAAATATTAAATAGTACGAGTAAAAAATGAGGTATATAAAACAATTCTGTGTCAATACATATCGCACGAAACGCAATGAACATAACAACTAATATAAGCTCATGGTGTAAAAATTTGTAACCTATGAAGTGAACGGCAAAAACCTGCAGCTGACAGAACGGCGACACAGCAACATATTTAAAAATTTATAAATTTAACACTGCGCATTGAAAAAAATATATCTTAGCAAATCTTGCAGGCGGAATAAAATGCGACAACAAAATCTCATTTTTAGTACCTGTCTACATAAATTTAAAAAAAAATTAACAAAGTCTCAAAAACTGAATTTCTCTCTCACTCAGCTCTCTCACAGTACCAAAGTCCGTGAGTCTTTTGACAATTGCTTTACCTTAACCTCATAAAAATAACCTTTATTAAGTGTGGTATCATACGTTATATATTGAGGTAATGAAACGCGCAATGTAGTATTAGTATTCTTGTCGTTAAAACTAACATTGACAACTTTCATAAGCGGAAGAATATTCTAAACCCTTATACGAGGAATTTCTAATAGAAGCCCGAATCTAGTATTCATAATGTCCATGATAACTGGATAAGCTTTTACAAAATGGTAAACCAAGCTAGGGTCGTGCAAATACACTGAATCATGTAAAGTGGCTTTCTTTTCAACTAATTGTTTTATTTGCGAAGCCGATAAAATATCTGAAGTTAAAATCCCAGTATTACTGGCCTTAACCATAGCCTTAACAACATTTCTTACATCATTTATATAAAATTAGTTTGGGCCATATAATGGGTCCAAGCTACGCTTTTAGCCAAAGTACATTCTAATGCAACTACTGTCTGTTCCATATAGCAAACTATGTCATGTGTAACTGTGTAGATTCTCTCTTGATTAACAGTAAGCTGTTTTATTTTTCCGAATATTGAATGGCTTGTTCTCCAAACACTCGAACAGAATTCCTCAATGCTGTAACCTTAGGCTTTATATATGACATTTGTATACTGTTTGAAATCCCCAGACCTGTGCCTGCTAACGAAACTGCTCCAGCTAGTGCAATTCCAATAAAACGTTTTTGCCTTTTTGACTGTACGAAGGAACAGACGAAAGGCGTGTCAGTACAAATACTTGTTGGATCGACAGAGTCCTTAAAATTTTCGTTTAAAGCCTTCAGAGCTTTATGCGATTCACTATGCAGAAGTTGTTGACCATCACAAGTACAATTTTGAGCATTAACAGTAAATCTTGAGGCAGCCTTGCATTCCTCATGTTTCTCATGTCTAGCATGAACAAGTATAGGTATGTAAACTATATCTGGTGCTGTTGTAACTAATCCCTCGGGAACAAATCCTACACCGAAAGGTGGGAAAAGATGGGGATGGAGTCTGCTTAACTCTCTTGTTATAACTGAGCTGGCTGGTACAATTAATGTAACCAGGAGTAGTAATGCTAACAACGGGTAAGTACTTTTAAACCCTTACTTTGGTTTAAGAACGGTTCTCTCAGTTTTCATCTGATTTCCAGGTTCTTAAGTTTTTCCGTGAACAGTAACTGCACCTACTAATTGTGGATATGTTTTTCCACAAGTAAGGAATTTTGTTTGGTAAGTGCATCAACTTCTCTAGGCAGTCTCTCAACCTCGATACGATATGGGGTTTCGAAATTAGATGACAGTGGAGTTGTCACGTTAACCTGTGGCGTAAGTGTAGTTGTAGCTACTATATTTCTAGAGTTCGTTCTATTAGCCATGGGACCAATATTAGGTATATTCGGCCTAGAGCTAGTATTAAATGTTGGTCCTCGGACGTTTTGTGAATTATTATTCCTCGATAATGGATTGGTATATTGAGGGCGAAAATTGTTCGTTCTGCCCTGGTTCCCTCTCAGTAAACAGCTCATGGCCATATGTTCCATTTTCCCACAAGTAAAGCATTTAAGACCACGTGGTGAAAATTCTTGTGAAAAATTATTAGGTCTAGGCCGGGTATCCGGTCCCCTATTTTGATTTGTACTAACGGTAGGTGGGCGATTATTTCTCCTAAGTGGGATATTCCGCACGCGCTGTAATGCATTTGCTATGTCTTTCTGATTTCTCGCTAATAACTCCACTGCTTGGGTTACTTTTTGTAAAGTTTGGTCTCGAACAATATTGGTGGTGGTATTAGTTAATCCCACTGGCGATGAAACTGTTCCACAAAGAACTGATTGCATATCCAGCCTCTGCGCGAGGTCTTCAATTTCCTTAAGAGTATTTGGCATATCTCAAAATATTTGTAGTTTTATTTCGGGTGATCTTAATCCTCCAAAGAATCGGGATATATAATTTTTCTCTGCAAATTAGTGTGAGTTTAATGTGGATAAATACTACGGCAAGCACGTTTAATGGCCTTAAGATATGAAGTAATGGATTCTCCACTCATTTGTTGGCATTGTTCTAACGCGGCTTCATGAAACATTGACCATTCGGGAGTGAGGAGGGCCGTTTTCAAGGCCCTGACTAAATCATTATAGTTTCTTGTAGAAGCATCAGGCACTCTCTCATATGCGTCTCGCGCTCTGTCTCTTAAATATGCGGAAAGCACCCTTACTTTCATGTTATCATCAATAATTTTAGCATCGCTAACCAAATCGAAATTTTCTAGCGAAGAGTTAAAATCTTGACCCGTCAGGTCACCACGAAAGGGTGTAGTACAAAGATCTGACTCATTATTCCCAAGACGAACCCGCTGTAATACTTCATCCACCTCACTCGAGAGGTCTCTCAAACAATGGTCCAGCCTGGTGGCTAGATCTTTTATAACGTGATCAAGTTGACCTATATTTTTGGCTAAGCTCTCCATGTGCTGATTCTCATGATCACTTTCGAAAAATGAACTATCTTGTTCGTCGTCTGTTAACTCTAAATTATGCAGTGTAGTCCTATTACGTAGCTGATAGCCAGCAGTGATTAGGTACTTGTGTTATCTTAGTTCAACTTACAACTACCAATGAGTTTGTCGTTAATCCAAGTTCAGACCCGATTAAGAAAATCGAATCTCGGTGGGCCCTCCAACTGTAGCGAAGCTAGTCGTAATAACTTTCACCAAGAACCCGTACGATGTGTAATGTAACACTCAGGACCTGGGGCTCAGCTCACCACACAAGCTTAGTATGAACCTCCAAGAAATATCAAAGACACAGGACTCTCTGAGCAAAATCAGTCACGGCTAAGTTAACTAATTCAATCTTAAACACAGAAAGCTAGGACACAAACTCACTAAAACCTCTCTTATTATTGCCCCAAGGTTATTACTATGGTCGAAAATAAAACAACAATTGAAACGGAGAGAGCGACCGCAAGGTCTGACAGCACTGCAGGGCAACCATAGTTAAAACAACAGATTAATGCTAATGTAAAATTTACCAGAGCTACTTACCAGCTGCGGTTTCATCGGAGATTAACTCGCCGACTGAGCTGTGCAACTCGGTTATGTACCCGAGAGCCTTCCCCAGATCTAGATTTGTCCAGACCTACAAATTCTAGGATGACCACCCACCTAACAAAATTTTAAAGTGCTGCCTCGATGGTATGTGGTTTTAAAATGATTTTATAACTTTTAACTTCAGCAAACATTGCACAAATACTAAATCTACCTATAAATAAATTTATGTCTTGCTTATATAATCCTCGTAGGACTTTATTGAAATTTATTCGTTCCTCAGCATTGTTCTGAGGCATAATTTCAACAAAAAACAACAAACGTAAAAAAATATTAAATAGTAGGAGTAAAAAAAATG